>JAWMAG010000029.1:5915000-5937500 GCA_037013455.1 Ceratitis rosa
TTTCACTCAACTGATGTTGCACCCATGTATCGAGCTTCAAAGTGTACCCAACCTTTTTTAAACGACGAAACGCAGTTGATTTGTTGACGTTCAATTCACTGGCAACTTCTTCCGTCGAAATACGTCATCGTTCATCAAGCTCAGAAGGCCGTCCACTGCGAGGTTGATCTTCGAGGTTAAAATCTCCAGAACGAAATTTCGCGAACCATTTCTTTACTGTGCGGAGTGCTGGAGCACGGTCCAAATAAACTTCGCCAATATCTTTAGTTGCAGCGCCCACTGTTTTTCCTTTGCGGAATTCGTATAACATAATATGACGCATATGATCTTTTTCGTTGTTCATCTTCCATGCGTCTTTTCACTAAGCAACTCAAATCAAAATGAAGTTATTTTATGCTTGATTTACAGTTCGGACTGTCACCTTTCCAACGATATAAAATATGTATATATTTCTTTCACGAGCGCCACTCTCAAACGATTCGTACGGCATCCAGCGGAATCGGGCACGAACTTATGCACTCAGCCAATACTATTGAAATGTAATCAAACATAAGTGAATAAAAGTGAATGTACAATACATGCATATATGTAAGTGCACATATTTGTGCACAACAATTTTATATAAATGCTGAAATGCCAATAAATGGCTTTTTGTGTTTAATTTAAAATTAATTTACTGTGAACAAGCATTTTCAGCACTTTATCTAGTAATAAAAAAAAATATTAGAATATTCGGTTGATTCAGTGTTATACCGTAACAAATTCCTAGTGGCCGGAAAGGTTTTTGGAAATTTATAATAATAAAATATTAGCTTTATATATGTGTTTAATACGAAATAGAGCAGTGTATGCAACGATGCGATTGGCTAAGTGCTTAAAATGGCATAAATTCAAATGTTTACTGCAAAAAAAAAAAAAGAAAAAATTTAAAATACTGACAAAATGTCGAAGTTTTCCATTTAAATACTTGAAAATGGAGAAATTTTAAGAACTACTGAAATTTATATTTTAAATTTAAGTTAATTGTTTATTTGTTTTATTTTATTTTAAATTATTTAATTTAACTTATTTGTACATTATTTGAAATTTTATTTTATTTTATGTCATATATATAATTTTTTTTTCGTTTTATTTTATTATTTGTTTTAATCTATATTATAATTAATATTATTTTATTCTATTTTATTTTATTATAACTTATTTTATTTTATGTTTTTATCTTATTTAATTTTTAATTTTATTTTTGTGTTATTTTATTTTAAATTTTTTAATTTAATTCAATTTTATTTTGTTTCATTTGACTTTCTATTCTATTTTATATTATTTTATTTTATTTTTTTCGTTTTATATACCACAATTTTATTTGTCGTTTTATTTTATTTTATTATATTTAATTTTTGTATATTATTTAATTTAATTTAATTTTACTTTATTATTTTATATTATGTCATTTCATTTTATATTATATTTAATTTTAGTTTATTTTGCTTTAATTCATTTTATTTTATTTTATTTTATTTTGCTTCTTTTACTTAAATTTATTTAATTGTTAGGAACCACGTGCGCTTAAAGATTGACAGGGCTGGTGTACATGTGTGCGTATATATTTATTTATCATTTAATTTAAATTAATAAACGTGTCAAATAACATCAAACCGGTTTAATGACTTTTTCTGCCGATATATCTGGGATTTTAATTGGAAAAAATTTAATTATTGTAATCAAATTGAAAAACGACTGATACATTTAAAGATTGTAAGCTGATGAAGGTGTATTTAATATTATACAATTTTAATATTAATATTATGCTTTGCTCATGATATTATATATATTGATATTATTCGCTGGATTAATGCATATCACAATCGAACAGCATTTATATAGAATTACTGACAAAGCTGTAATCCCTACACAATTTTTTTAGAATCGAACGGTTATTATTATTTTTTTTAATCAGGGAAGTTCAAACGTAAAATGTTTGAATATTTTCATTACCAGTCCTATTAAAACTTTTCGATCCTAATTTCCATTTCCAACACATTTGATTCTGTACATACATATATATACATATATATGAAGAAATGTATTAGCTTAATACTACAAGCTCCTCCTACTAGTAGTGGACAGACTTCTATGTAGTCCCAAAAGGACAAGTGCTGATTACCTATTCAAAATGTTATCCAGAATTAAAGCTTCTAATAGAACCAACCGAATTCAAAACAGTATCTCTAAAATATGTATATATATGGATCACATTTATTGCCTTTATTTATTTGAAAAATGTTCATTAAGACTTCAAAAGTAACTGATACATATTTTTCTATTGTTTTATTAAACCATTAACAGTTATACGTCAATGAAATATGTATCTACGTGACTGACAGCACATTCTACCCAAATGACATTCAAATCCGTTGGAATATTCATAACATAACATACATATGTATGTATGCTTGTGTGTCGAATTTAAAGATTTTCCATATTTGTCCAGAATTTTTATGAATACTGAGAGATGCAAAAATGTATTCAGGACATAAAGGACATGCACTTTCTGTAGGCCAATTTTTGGTTTTCATATAATTTCATTTAATTTAATTTTACTTGATTTCATTTTATTTTATTATATATATATTTCATTATTTATTTTTTACAACAGAATTTTCATCAATATTTAGAATTCTATAGAGTTATATAAACTTAAGATATGTTTAAAAAAAAAAACTTAAAAATAAAAAATAAGTTATAAAAATTAAATAAAATACAAAATAAATAACAAAATTAAAAATATATATATATATTAAAATATAAAAAAATTTTTAATATAAAATAAAATTAAACAAATTATAATAAAGTGAAAAAAAATAAATAATAATAAAAAAAATAAAATAAATGAAAAAAATAAAGCAAAATAACAAAAATTGAATAAAATAAAATTTAATTAAAGCAAAATATAATAAAATAAATTATAAAAAAAAGTAAATGAAACAGGAAAAAAATAATATAAATCAAAAAATAAATGCAATAAAATAAATTAAAAAAGTATATTTACTAAAACAAAATAAAATAAATAAAATAAAAAACAAAATAAATGTAAAATAAAATAAAATGAAATTAATAAAACAAATTAAAATTGAAAAAATAAAATAAAATAAAGAAAAATAAATTATTAAAAATTAAATAAATTAGAGTTAAATAAATAAAAAATGAAGAATAAAAATATATCAAAGCATTAAAATTAAAAATAAAGATATTAAAATCAAGTACACGTAGATTAATAAATATAAGAAGAAATTTCGTTGGCTTAAAAATTTAGCTCAAATGTTTTGCCTTGAATTTAAAACTCAATACGCTCTTTTTACAAGCATCTGAAAAGGCAGATAACATAAACAGAGAATGCTCTCCTCCTTCTTGCACTTTCGCAGAAATATAGAACAGCCCTCTAAGTAAATCAAATGAATTCATATCAAACAAATTAATTGAAATAGATCAATTCACTTACAAAAGTGGTAATCGAAGTCACGCGCGTTCGCCATCTAAGCACGTGTATTTTATTGTCGCCGATTGTATTTACACGCATACCAGATATTTACACACACATACATATATAGGACAGATATGTATGAATAATGGCATGCATTTTGCTTCAATTGTTTTATTGATATACCATAAAAGCGCTGGTCGACGTCAATGCTGTGGGCTTGTATTTGGCCGCAGTTGGCGTTGACGGTGATTGTGGTGCTAGTGGATGCACAATTGGCTTTACAACTGCATTGAGGGAAATAACAGATGGTTGGAATGCAAGTCATCGGTCACGTTTGGATTTATGCAAATTAATGTAAAAATAATATCAATAAAACCATTAAAGTAAAATGAATGAAATTTAATATTTTTTAAATTAATGCAATGGGAATTGCTGAAAGTGATTACTGAAAGTCATTCATACTTTTCATTCACTTCCTCTGAAATTTAGAGTTGAATCGATTTATTTAAATGTCCTTTTTTATTTCATTTTCAGAAATTTTTTTCGTGAAAGCAATATCAATACCAAAAAATTAAATAAATACCAAATGCTAATATATCATTGACTGTGCCTAATCATTATATTTAATGTTGAAAATTAATCACTTTCTATTTTGAACTTTTATTTTCCATTTCGTCTTAACTATATGTATATGACATTAAGAGTATACTTAATTGCTTCAGCACGTTTCAAATATTATTTTCAGTCTACACTTATGTGACATTTGAATAGAAATTCATCACCATATATGTATTTATATTCACGATGACGTCATACAAGCAAAATTTGTCGCAAAAGTAGCAAAATTTTAAGCCAAGAATAAAAGCGAACGAAAAATAAACATTTGAATAATGAAGAGTTAAATTAGTTAAAATGCCGGCAGACATGAGCATATATTTGATTTGGGTGTACGAGTATACACCAATTAGGTAAACGTGTGAGAAGAGGGGGTAGTGGTCGCTGATAGAAGTGATAGAAGTTTGAAATGTAGCGTAAGAAGGACTAAAATGCACTAGTTTCACTAAGAGCTAAATTAATATAAATTTGTTTGCAACTAGTTACACAGGAAGTAATTAAGGAACTGGTTACATACCTAATTATATAAGTAATTATATATTTAGTTACATAACTAGTTTTCATGATTAAAAAAAATTAAAATAAAACAAGTTTTCGTAGTAATTTTACAGTTTTTTAGTTTGAACTTTAGCATTCTAAATCACTGGATAATTTATATTCTAAAATGAATAAAACGCTTTATAAAACTATTGACATAGTAACATACTTGTAAAAAAAATTTGTTTATACATTTTGTTAATCAACCAACTAACTAACTGAAGAAACATGCTTTTAAATATAAATATTTATTATTATTGATTTATTTGACAGTTTTGCGTTTTGCGTTGTCTTCTTCGCCTTCGTTTAACATAGAATTATGTAAATAAATATAAATAAATATAAATAAAAGTAGAAATATGTAAAGTGTTTAGAAATTTATATATATTTGTTTGTATACGTGAATAAATATAAAGAATATCACGTATTCCCCAAAAAGTGATACGTTTAGTTTTTTAATTAACCGCCTCGTGCAGAAGTTCTCTTTCAATAATTAAATTTCTATTTAAGTATTATATTCTTCGATCAGAGTATATTTATTAAGTTTATTTACAATCTCATATATAAAAATCTTATGTCCACATGGAAATTTTCAAAAATCTCCAAAAGTTACAGACCGAATGACTTGAAATTTCATCAGATTGTTTCTATGATACCGGGAAAGGTATCCGGGGACTGACCTATTTGAAAAAAAACTCTTAAGTCTCCGCGGAACGGGTGTTCTCAAAAAGTCACCAACCGAATGACTTGAAATTTCTTCAGTTTATTTCTATGAATCTTGAGATGGTTTTTTCCAAAAAAAAAAAACTCGGGAAGTGGACTTGGGACTGCACTATTAAAGAAACTCTTTTGTTCCCCCGGAACTGGTGTTCTCCAAAAGTTAAAGGCCGATTGACTTGAAATTTCGTCAGATTGCTTCTATGATACCTGGAAAGGGGTTTACGAAAAAAACTTTTTAGGAAGTGGACCAGAGCTTGACCTATTCGTAAAAATCTTATTTATGGTTCGATTTACTTGAAATTCGGTACATAGGTGTATTTTTGCTTAAATTAACAGGAAGACTCGGGAAGACTCTTCTCTCCGGGAAGTGAATTAGTGACTGATTTATTCAAACAAATTTTATTTACTTGAAATTCGGTGAACAGGTGGGTTCTTGCTTGGATGAGCAGGAAAACTTTTCTTCTCTCCGGGATATGGAACGGGATCTGTCATATTCAAAGAGTCGGACTATTCCTTTCTCCAGCACCAAAGTTAATGGTTAAACCAAAAATGTTGTATTCCCGCAAGTATTGAGTAAATTAAGTTATGATAAAAACATATTCCATGATTAATTTTCTATACATTCAATGAGTATATGCGACAGCGAAGCGTTGCAAGGTACAGCTAGTTATTATTAGAAAAAAAAAACATTAACTAGTTACCAGCACTCATAGTAACGAATGGAATGGCGGTTTAGGATTATGCTATTTCAACTTTATGTTTGAAAACAGAAGAAAGCTTTGTTTTTCTCACGAGGTCTTTATAGAGAGAAACTGCATGAGCTGTAAAAGTAATGATGAGGAGGAGATTTCTACAAGGGTAATTGCATGAGTATGAGTTAGGCTAGAAATTTTGGGGATATCATTATGGGTGATCTAACCAAAAGAGCTGTCATTGACCTAATGAGGGTCCACTGGAATCTGAAGTACCTAGTGCGTAAATGCCTAGTGGTCAGGGGTGTATGAACCAAGCGCGTATGGAATCAAATTTATGGCGATCGGGCCGAGTTCAAAAAAGATTACTAACACAAATTACTCGATATACTGAGTATAAAAAGCTCGTTTTGTATTTCCGTTCAGACGAGTTTCGTCTAAAAAAAAAATCAACTTTTTTATACCAACTTGGGTTTCACTACACATTTGTTAAATTAGCAGATAAATGAAGTGCACATTTCAGGATATGGAAGTCAAATAACAGCCGCGGGAGCTGATGGAGGTTCAAGATATGGTGGCGAAGAATTAACATAAGTTTGTGGGATGGGTAATTCCAACCATCACCTAAGTAACTTCGATAGCATGTAACGGAGTTGCTTCTACGTTGCTATGTCTGTCTGAAATTGGTAACTTTCCAATACTTACGAGACTGTTTTGTGCAATCTGACGTTGAGGAAATCCACAAAGGGTCTATCAGAATCTATAACAACTTCTCCAAACTCAACGAGTCTCCAGTCTTCATTATCATGTGACGTCTCTAATTTAATGCTAGAAAAATAATACGAATCGCAAAACTAAGCAGAATACATAAGTCTTAATAATCTCTAGATTATGTAAGGAAACGCAGACTTTCATTTTTTAAGTCGTAGATCATTTCATTTGGCTAGGAATCAACATTAACGCCGAGAACAATGCCAGTCTTAAAATTTAGCACAGAATAACTCTTATCAACAGATACTACTTTGAACTAATCTCACCAATCTCGTTCTGAGTCCTCTCCGCATGAGCGATGGCATGTTATATTGTTTAGATGCAGTATCTGCTGCTGGAAGCAGACGAAGGGAAAGGGCAAGAGGCATCGAAAAAAACCTAGAGTGATAGTTATTTTTTAATGCAATTCTTTATTTATATATGTAAACATATGTACATATATATTTGCGTTTCCTTATTTTTGAAGCGATTTTTGGCCGAGCTATTCCTTTAATTGGTGGTGTGCAAATGAAGGAACCAAAAGCTTATTCTAAGAACTGCGAACTGCCGATGGTTTTTTATGAGGAGCCTTTATTTCCTATCAGAAATACAGTCGGGGGGCGACCGTATTTAGAAAAATTAGTTTTTAATAATCTTAGATCAAGGTCGGACCAGGTAACGTCGAAACAAAATTTAAAGTAGGATCGAGTATAAAATTGATAAAAGCTACAATTTTGGAATAAAATCTGATGGTAATCATATACGATGGAATTTCCATGGAAAAAGCTTTCATAATGATAATTTGTGGAGTTTAATGTGGTGTACTCCTGCTCCTGGGCATACAAAACTTTACGCATTTCCTACTCTTGCATCCTCGTCCGTTGTTCCATTGGTTGTTGCCTTCATTAAAACTGGCATCACCGCTGTCCAAGAAGTGCAATGGACGGTAAGAAAAGAACGCAAATTTGGTGTTGGATTCATGGAATAGAATAGATTCATTCACCGTGTTCTGGCGTTCACCTTTGCCACAATACGCATCAAAGTGACACTTTCCAACATATCCCTGTGCACCCACACCTCGAAGTGAGGGAAGTATGATGCAACCAAAGATCTTTTTTGTTTAATGCCTTCAGCGCTCTTATGAGAGCTGCCCACACCACTGGATCAAAATTGTGTTTAGCAACTTAAGCGCCAGCGTGGGCAAACTAGGAATTTTCCGTACAACTGTCGGGTTGGAGCTGATCGAATTTGCCGATAATCGAAATATGATTGAGTGTATACACGTGTAGTACTAGATTTCACCGCAAGAAGAACTATTTGTTTTCTCCGGTTCGAAAAACTCGCAATCGGATCGATCATGTTGTTATAGGCGGACGACATGTCACCAGTGCTTTATATGTAGGGCATGTCCATTTTACCTAATATCGACTAGAATCACTCTCTCGCCAGAAGTAAGATAGACAGTCGCTTCTGTGCAGTGAAGACGGCACGGGAACAAACACTTGTAGTGATCAACGTCGAAAAGCTGCACTCAAAACAGACAACGACTTTCACTCTTGCTCTCTGAGCTCATCGGTAACTTGCTATAAGGGAATTATGGGATGTGGCAAGCTCTCTATATAAAGCTGCAAATAAAACTATTGGTTTTCGAAAAAGTAAAAAGAAGAGCTACTTCGATTGCCTACTTGCAGTGGACTGGCTACCTTGCAGTGTTGCATTGTATGAGAAATGCCGAAGAAGAAAGTGAAACGCATTTGCAGACAGAAAAAGCAATAGTTCGAAATTGGTGAACTTAGAGAAGGTTTTAAAACCAGATCATAACCATGATTCGCAGGAAACAAAGCAGTGATCTAGTGACCAATGTTCAGAGAATACTGAATTTATGGAGGTACTAGTTGATACCAGCTCTTTGTGGGCGCCATATTTGACACTTTGTGTACACTTTCTCTTAATTTTAAACGCGATTCTTTAATTAAAAAGAGTTTAATGCTATTATTTAATTGATTTGAAAAAAATTTTGAAAGATTAAAAAAATAAATTAAATCGCAATTGTAGAAAATTGCCATTTGGTATATATCAACACACTTATTTTTATTTACTATATTCATATCTAAGTTTGCATTCATTCAAATTGCGAAAGTAAATATTTTGAAAGAATTCTGTTTGCATAAAAGATTTTACAAATGTACATATGTATATACCTATATAGTAAGCAAACTGATAATGAGGGTTTTTCCAGTCGATTAATGTTTACTAAACTTAGCTATGAACGACGCATGCATACATACTCGTACACATATAGGTTTGTATTACTTGCGTTGGGTCAAGAATAAATTTACGTTTGCTTAAAGTTTTAATTAACAACCGTGAAGCATTCAAATATGTATGAGTCTGGAGAAAAGTGGAAAACTTAATTGCCTGGACTTTAGTTTGGAATTCCCTTGTGCATAATATTCTAAACAAATTTTAGCACGCTGAAATTTTCAATTTTACACTAAATACTATGCACATATGTATGTGTACATGCATATGTATTTAGGTGTCTGTATCACACACTTTTGATTTACGTAAACTCAAGAGGACACATGTGCGAAATTATGCAATGTCGAGTGACGAAAGATGTGCTTGCCAAAAAAAAAGATCAAAATATTCGCATTTTAACACAAACCACTTTTTTGTCGGCACAAAGCTACACATTTACATACACAACATAACATAACTTAATTGGAGAAAGTTGTTGCGTTATTAAACCGTTTTGGTCGTTAGTTCGTTCGCTCGTAATGCATAAATTAAATAAATAAACGGATTTATTTATTTATACTTTTTCTTTTGCCAATACATTTGTATGCACGTAAGTAGTTAACAAATTCACATATGAAAAATTCATAAACAATCAATTTGTGTCGTGAGTTGAATAAAATATTGCGTAAGTAATTCTTCGAGACGAGTTGTGACCTAAGAGAGTATTCGATAAATTTCTAAGCTTTAGCAGCTGATGTTGTGTTGTGCATAAATAAGCACACATCCATACATACATACGTGTATATGGATGTGTGCATATATAACTAAGTGTGTCTCAGATATGCATGACATTTATTTATGCATTCGTCTTTGGCTATTAATGAAGGCCAAGTTCAAAGTTTTTAAAGTTTGTCGTTTCAACAAAAATATAAAAGCAACGGTACATTTCTTGTAGAAACAAAGAAACAAAATTAAAAAAAATAACAACAACAAATAGCGGAAAATCATTGAAAAACAAGGCTTAACGAATTTATAACTTTGAACTTGAATACATGCACATATAAACTAATTTTACATACCAAACTAACTAATTGAAGAAATTTGAATTTTGTAATTTGAATTATGTATATGTAAGCATCAAACGGTCAAGTATGTAGACCGATTTTTCTATTTAGAAAACAGAAACTTGTGTTCGAAAAAAACAGACGTTCTTCAAGAGTGTTCTAGCCAAGGCATAAATAAATACTAAAATTAATTTGCTCCAACAAATTTTGTTTGTTATGACCCTCGCAGTGCAGTTTGCCTTCAAATTATTTTTAAAACATTAAAATTGTTCTGATATTTAAGCTTTTTAACGTAACATATTTATGTTCTTTCGCTTTGAACTCATAACTTCAATTTTTTTTTGGTTGCAGTTATTCTAAAATCTATTGGGTGAATATTGAGTATTTACATTTTTGTGAAGGTTTTCACCATTTTAAAACGAGAAGCATCATAAACAAGGTTAAAAATGGTAGTGTTAAAATAAAAATATATAAAAAAATAATGAAAATAAAGTAAAATATATTCACATAAAATAAAACAAAATAAAGCAAACTAAAATAAAATAAAATAACATAAAAAGAAATAAAATAAAATAAAAGAAAATTAAATTAAATTAAAATTAAAAAGAATTGAATTAAAATAAATTAATGTAAAATATATTATTGTTCAATAAAATTAAATCACAAAATAACATAAAGTAAAATAAAATGAATAAAATAAAATAAAACAAATTTAAATGAAATAAAATTAAATCAAATAAAATAACATAAAGTAAAATAAAATGAAATAAGGTAAAATAAAATTACATTAAAGACAACAAAATAAAATAGAATAAAATAAAATAAAATGAAATAAAATAAAATATAATAAAAAAAATATGTATGATATAATGAAATAATATAAAATCAAATCAAATCAAATAAAATAAAATAACATAAAGTAAAATAAAATGAAATAAGGTAAAATAAAATTACATTAAAGACAACAAAATAAAATAGAATAAAATAAAATAAAATAAAATGAAATAAAATAAAATATAATAAAAAAAAATATGTATGATATAATGAAATAATATAAAATCAAATCAAATCAAATAAAATAAAATAACATAAAGTAAAATAACTGAAGTAAGGTAAAATAAAATTACATTAAAGACAATAAAATAAAATAAAATAAAAAAAAAATAAGATAAAAAAAAAATAAATAAAAAAATAAAATAAAATAAATAAAGTAAAATAAAATAAAATGAAATAAAATAGAATAAAATAAAATAAAATAAAATAAAATAAAATAAAATATAATAAAATATAATAAAATAAAATAATAAAAATTGAAATAAAACAAAATATATTAAAATAAAATAAAATAAAAAAAAATTAAATAAAATAACATAAAATTAAACAAAATAAACTAAAATAAAATTATATAAAATAAAATTTTATAAAACAAAATAAAATAAAATAACATAAAATAAGATTAAATAAGTAAAATTATATAAAGTAAAATAAAATAATTTAAAAAAAATATAGCAAAATTAAATAAATTAACACAAAGTAAAATAATAAAATATTATGAACAAACAAATAAAATAAAAAATAATAAAACAAAATAAAATAAAAATAATGAAATAAAATATAATAAATTATAAAATAAAATAAAATCCAATTATAAACTAAATTAAATTAAATAAGGCATTAAATAATCACGCTTTAATTCAAAATAATTTTTGTTGTTGGTGTAATTTATTTTTGCAAACAGTTTACTATTCGTTTTGGTAGTAAATACTATGTAACTGTATTTGCCTAACTTAATGCTCATTAAATGCTTAATTTCATTGGCATAACTAATTAACAACAATTGAAATGATAAACAGAGTACATCTGTTAACTGTATATATACAATAGCTAGATTTGTATATAGAAGATTTGTTGCTTTTTGATTATCTTCACACACTCACTTAAGCTTAACCTAATAACTCAATACCAAAAGCGAATCCTAATTGATTTCACTTGTGTGTTGTAGGAAAGTAAACTAAAGTTTGAACGTGAAAACTTTCCATTCACAAACGCTAAACTTTGATGCTGTAGAGAGATTTTGTGTACACTGTATTTTGTGAACTTTTGCGATATGTGATGTTTGGCTTTTTTACACATATAAATTAATTTACGTAGTATGTATTGTACTGCAAAATGTACATAGTATACATATGTATATAGTATTACAATGTGAAAAAAATGTACAACTTTCAATTTATAGAAATGCAATTGTAGGCATATCTGGTACTAGTTCTACAATAGTAGGTATCATGGATAATTTCTTAAAAATGTTGTGCTTTCCAAAAGCTGTCACTCTGATTTTAAAGTTAAAACATTTTTTTTTTTTGCTTTAAAAATAATTTCAAACTTTTTTCCAAAGCGCTAATATTTCTCTGATTTGTTGTAAAGGAGTATATATATATGTATGTTCTGTAATATTTAAAAGCTTTAGTTAAAAGTTACTTACACCCAAAACTAAAGCACCTAAAATATTAAAAAAAAAAATATTATATTCACGAAATCACCAAAATTTCCGTTATAAATTTGTGGAAACTTCACAAAATTCCTTACGCTTCCACAAAATATTACAAAGTTTTCCGCTGTAAGTTTGAAAACATGAAACCTCATATTGATTGATTGTAACTTACCTTATCCAGTTGGCTACGCAGATTAAACATTTTGGCTTTGCTTTTTGCTACTCAAAGCGGGAAAGTTGCGTGAAAAGTTAAAATAGTTTGTAAGTTGTAGCATACAACAAGAAAAATGCAAAAAAAAAAACAAATGTATTTTGTTGATGAATTTGATATTTTTACGTTGTATTTTCGTTATCCGGCTTCAAACACTTTTCATTTATTTATTTATTTTTCTTTGGCAAAGGAGAGAGTCGGTTTTTACGATTTAGCGAAAATCGACTAAAAACCGGTGAACGTGTTGATTTGTATATATATTATATTATGTGCAGATGTTTTCAATACTCTCCTGTTTTGAGTGTTGTTTTCTGTTTTTTACAATATTTATTTTTAGTTTCTTTGTATTCCTCACTTTTGCCTATTTCAAGCCACTGCAATCATTTTTTTTTTAATTTAAATATTTAAATATTTATTGATTTATTTATTTGTTTGTTTTGACTCAACGCAGATTACACCGTTGAGTGTTTATTAATTTTTCTTGCTTTTTGATATGCAACACTCGAATCTCACCGTTAAAAAAAATCGAAAAAAATAATTAAAATACAAACATATATATTTGCACGGTTATACAAAACAAATAATTTATGCGACCACAAGTTCCACTCAAAACCACTCAAATTTTATTATTCAACAGCACAGGAGTGCAAAAATAAAATGAAATGAAAACAATGGTGCAAAAACAATTATTGAAATTCGAAAACAGCGAATTGTTCGAGGCATTCGAAAGTAATAAAGAGTAAAGTTGGTAACGAGAAGCACCGTTTCGGCTTAAATTAAATTCGCAACTGAATGCGCAAACGTGTTTTACAGACACTCAAATATACCACAGATATCTACAAACCATACAACCAGCCAACCGACCGACCGATCGCCCGTATAGTAGGTGAATTGTACGGCCGTTACAATGACAAATAACTAGCAAAAGGCATGGAAGACGGAAAACAGTACAATAATTAGCTTGTGAGCGGCAAACAAGCGAGCGAGAGCGCGCTTTCTGGCCATGCGAAACGCGCTTAACGAGTCTGAGCCAGTGAGTGTGCGCTTGCTGTTCGACGTGATCATATCTTCTACTTATGATCGTCTGCTCACCTGGTCGTTCAGCTGGCATGACACAACTAACTGCCGGCCGTACATAGCCATATCCATCCATATCCAAAAGTCAGCGTACAACACACAACATACGACAATCCATTTGTTGCCATCAATCTTGTTTTAGGTGCTGAGCGCAGTGTTGTTGGAATGCGCTGCGTAGCATACTTACTTACACGTAGGTATGATGCCAATTCGCCGTTACGTGAGAAGTTATAGAATCCACTCTGACCGAGAAACCGGCCTTATTGTGTATGTTAATTTCTGCGATCTATATAAAGTTATGTATATACATACACTATGTATGAATATTTACTTATAGACTTGGAGAAGCGCTTGTTGGCCAGCATATACGACTGACGTATATATATATAAATAAGAATTTAGAGAATTGTATCCAGATATTTAGTTTTATTTAACATTTGTTTGTAGAATTTTACTTTATCCCTAAGTTTTCTTCTTCTTAATTGGCGTGAGCACCGATTGCGCAATTATAGCCGAAGCAACAATAGCGCGTCCTACGTTCCTTCTCTTCGCTGTTTGGCACCATTTGGAAATACCAAGTGACACCAGGTCGCTCTCCATCTGATCCTTTCTGCTTCCACCGGTAGGTACAGCATCGAATACAATTACAACTGGATTACTTTCATTCATTCGGACGTGTGACCTAAACAACATAGCCACTGTCTCTTCATTCGCTGAACTACCTATATCAACCTTACCTTATAACTCACTCACACAGTTCCATCGTTCCATTGTCTGCGATAATCGCTGTTGCTATTGCGCAAAAGACCATAACTCGTTTCTCAAAACTTTTCTCTCGAAGAGTGTCAGAACCGAGTCATCGGATGCTGACATCGTACACGGTTATTTTTCAATTGCCTACTCAGCCCAAAGTATCACCTAATGGCGAGGGTGATTCTGCGTTGATTTTCAAGGTTGATATTATTACCGGCAGAATTACGATTGTCAACAGTGACGTGAGAGCCGTTTGACCTCTTGGTAGATTCATAAATCTGTCAGTTTGAAATTTCTGTGATTTCTCGGCGAAGAACTTGGTTAAATGAATAAATGGAGCTACTAACAGTAGAGCTTATAATTTTTATTTCCGCAAAATTGTAGCAGTTCAAAGTGGACTATGAATTTAATTTCCATCCGACCATAAACTCAGCATCACCATGCTTGCTGTGAATTGAATATTTCGTTTTATATATATATATATAATTGGCGCTTTGTAACCGCTGAAGCGATTTTCGGCCGAGCTCCTCCTCCAATTTGTGGTTTTGCGTCTTGATGTTTTTCCAACAAATGGAGGGACCTACAGTTTATACTAAGCCGCCTCCGAACGGCTGATGGTTTTTTGACGAGGAGCTTTATTTCATGTCCGAAATACACTCGGAGGGATGGACATTCCCTGCCGAGGGGCGACCGCAATTAGAAAATTTAATTTAATTTTTAATTTAAATTAATTTTCCATAACTTTTGGATGTTGGTGGCACGGGGATATGAACCCGAGTCTTCCGAATGGCAGGACGCAATGCTAACCACTCGGCTACCGCGGCCTGATTTCGTTTTATATTCTGCTATTTAATGCATTTATTATAGGCCAAGATGAGGCACATTAAATATGGCTCAAAATACGTACGTTTCAGAAGTGTTTCATAAGTGAATAACGAGTTTCTTTCAGTGACCAGATTTCTAGTGCATTTCTGGAACGCAATCGCGCAAACCACTCCTACGCTAGAATTTTACATTTTATTTTAACAATTTTCAGATCGCTCAAACAATTAAGCGATAATTTCAACGATTTTACTATTCGTGGTATTTCTTCAAACGATATTCGCTATCGCTTCATTAGCTGGTGTTGTCAACTACTCGACAATACGCTAACTAACCCATGATTTTCTTGAAGTTGTTAGCGTCACCGACAAAATATTGATATTTTAGGAATAATAATCAATAATTGCTTTTGAGTATGTGCCATACGTTTTATCCCAAGATAAGGAGATATCGTACCATTCATCATTGGATAGACATTTGTTTCCGGCTCAGAATCTATATAGAATAAACCCAGTTTTATTTTTAAAAGAAATTTTTGCTTCATCATCACTTGTTTTTGGCACTATTGGAGCTGTCGACCATGTCCATCATGAGTTCCAGAAATCTTGAATAAAACTAAGACAACCAACATAGAGATTATTCGATCAGTGTGTAACAGAGTTTATTATATTTATTCATAATAAAATACCAAATGCCCAAGAGCGCAGCTTTAGTCATTAACTCCTCTAGAATGCGAAGAGTCCTGCACTCTAGTTTGGAAAGTGGGACCCATAACATGTTGTTGGTTATTAAACTTTATAGTCCCTTGAAACTTATTTAATACAAACATTTGCTATCCCGAATTTATTTAATAAAGGATAATAGCAAAATCGTTAGTGCAAGCGTTAAAATTCCCAAGTTTGCGATTCTACAAATCGTATCAAAAATAATAATACGAATTTCCCTTACAGGGTCCGGCGCTCACTTTTAGAATTCTCAGGGTAAGTTTGGCAAGTTTCTGCAGCGCTTTTGTGTATTAATTTTGGTCCGAAGTATGTATGTAATTGTCTGTTTGTATGTAACCTAGTCTCCCAGTTTTTGAAACATTTAACCCAAAATATTTGGTGCACAAATGCACTATGACATAACATATACATGCATGATTGGGGCTTTATAACTGCCGAAGCGATTTTTCTTTCAGATTTGAGATTTTGGGTCAGAACTCCATCCCAAATGCATTTGGGAGCGTGAAATTTAGTTTTCCACAAATGAGGGGATTAAAAAAAATTCGGCCAGTTGGTGACTTTCAATTCTTTTTTTGTTAAAACAAAGTTAGCTGAGGACAGGTTAGACGAAATTCCACCACCAACGAAAACATAAATTCGCCATGTGACTCTCTTCGGGTTTTTTCCAATACAAATATTCAGTGAATGCCGAATTGGAAACGGAACGATTGTCCCATCTTTAATGACTATTTCTAAGTGGTTCCAAAAATCCCAGATTGGACATTGTTTCGTAGAAGACGAGTTGAAGTACAAAATTGTCGTAGAGCCAAGATTGATACAAGAAAAGGAATTGGGCTTGAATGCCATATGCCACTGTATCGCGAATATTAAGTAATCATCTGGGATACACGAGGAAATCTGCTCGATGGGCACCAAAAATCTTAAATAAGGCCCAAAAATAGGCTCGAGTTCATTTTGCTTAATTTTCCTTAAAAAAAATCGAAAATGGTCAGTCTAGCAACTTTAGTAAAGTCGTTACTGATGACGAAACTTTGTTCTATAAGTACGAACCAGAAACCAAACAGCAGTCCATGGTAGGAGCTCAACAGAACCAAACCCACCCGAAAAACCTAAACAACAAAAATCAGCAGCAAAAGTAATGATGCCATTTAACTTTACCCGATCTAAAATCGTAGCTGCTATTTCACTTTAAAACGATAACGGGAAAATGGTACGCCGAAGAGTGTTTATCAAAAGTTTTGAAAAATTTGTTGGAAAACAGGTAGAAAGAGTATTTGCGGCGCTACTTTTTACATCATGATAACGCGCTATCCCACACTGCTGTAATAATAAATTTATTGTGATCTCTGGGATCGAAGGAATATGTCTAACACCATATTCCCCGGATATTTCCCTGGTTATATCCAGAATTAAAAAAAAAATTATTTAAAAGGAAAGGTCTTCAATAGCAACGAGGAGATAATTAATGCGGTTAATGCTGAACTTGTTAAGCTTAAAAAGCAAGATTTTGAAGACTGTTTTCAGAAGTGGATCTATTGGCCTAAGAAATGCATTAAAATCAATGGCGATTATGTATATATATATATATATATATAATTGGCGCTTTGTAACCGCTGAAGCGATTTTTGGCCGAGCTCCTCCTTCAATTTGTGGTTTTGCGTCTTTATGTTTTTCCAACAAATGGAGGGACCTAGAGTTTATACTAAGCCGCCTCCGAACGGTTGATGGTTTTTTTTTACGAAGAGCCTTTTTATTTCATGTCCGAAATACACTCGGAGGGGTGGATATTCCCTGCCGATTATATAGAGAAGATAAAAAAGCACAAAAATACACACAATTCAACACATACATAATTTTATTCCGGTCACCTGGTCAATATTACTTAATCACATATTCGCACTGAAAATCATCGAAATCGGAGCAGTATATCATAGAACCGATTTGTTCAGATATGAGGTTTTGTGGGAAAAACTTGCCCGAAAAGCATCTGCATTTCACTCACGTACGAGTATATACAAATAAACATTGTCACCGAAAATCATCGAAATTAGAAGTCTTCATCATATAGCCACCTCCAACCAATTTATTTACGATTTGTCTAAATTTTTTGATACACAACACGTTTGAACTGAGTTGGAACTCAAAGGCATTCGTGGAATCAAGCATTTTGTCCCCTTGGGACTATCGCGCACGATATTCCATCATTACGATTCGGGCAGATTCCCTTGCAGTAGCATTTTACTATTCCATACGGCATGCTGTATAATTACGTTGGTCCGTTTTACGTCGGGAACGCCGTCCGATATTAGCGCGACCTCTTCGTTACATCGTAACAAATTTCAATCTGTAATTGATCACTTTGTATGAAACACACATAAAGTTTTCACTGAATAATTTTCAATAACTTAACTTTTGAATAGCAGAAATAAATAAAAAAAAGGAAACGACCGAAATTGAACGATTCAAATAAGTTACAAATCAGCTGAAAGGTAACACAAATAAATTCCAATGGAGATGAGTTTAGGTATATTCACTAACAAACGAGAACTGTCCGAATAAAAAAATCAGAAAGAAAAAAAAATTTTTTCTTAGAAAGATAGATTTGAAAAAGCAAATTAAAAAAAAACCTTTTTATGGAAAAGTAAGTTTTTGGAATTTTCCAATTTTCCGACTTTTCCTCAGGAAAAGTATACAATTTTTTTATTTCCTTTCCAGATCCACAACAAAGAACCTCTGAAAATTTCATCAATATTGGTTCAGCCGTTCTCGAGCCTTAGTGACACTGACAAACAAACATTAATTTTAATAGGTATATTAAGGTTAATAATAAAATAAAGATTATATAATTCTTTTCGAAATCGCTACATTTTTGCAAACATTAAATTTTCCATTTTTTTATCAAAAAGTGAACACTGTAAATTAGAACGTGACTAACTAATCCACATTAAAGTGAATATTGATTACCTACTTCGAATATGTGCATACATTTTTACAAGTTTTATACTGACAAATCTAAACTATCCAGCATTCATACATATTTACATATATGTACGCACATACATATGTTTATATGTACATATATTAAGACCAGAAAGTTTCCGGAAATTGTTTTTCTTTCGATTTTCGCGGTTTGGTGCATCATGGATTCGTTCCAATGGGGCAGAAGGTCAATAAAGAGTATTATTTGAGCGTTTATTTGAGGCGTTTGCCCGAAAACATCCGTCATAACGGTCGGGATTGTGTGCCAACAATTTCCAAAAACTTGTTTAATACTATCGATCAACCACCGTGGAACCCGGTTCGACTCGATGGAGGCCGTAAAAGAAAATTTGCAGAGCTATCTGAGGTCGACTGACAGCTGCTGCAAACAAACTGGCCCACAGATCACGCTCGTTTTTGGCATAGTAATTAAGGACAGTGCTACCAGTGAGCGCCGGTAGTTTAAATGACAATTTCCGGAAACTTTCTGGTCTTAATGTATATTCAGAGGCTGTATTTAGCGCCTGAGCTGCTGTCTCGATGTTGCTGTTGAAGTGATGTCTAGTTAAGTGTATATGCAAATACATGTACATGTGTATGTTAGTAAGTATTATTAGCGAAAAATACCATTTCAATGTATGCAAATATGGTACATACAAGTGGCTTCAGTACACAATTTTGAATAGATACTAGACATGACAATTACCTGATTAATATGCAAATTTCGAGTGATCAATGCATTTTTTTCTACTTTATAACTAAAATTAAGTAAAAAAATATTAAAGCGGGAGATTAAATGTGAATTAAAATAGAAAGGAAAATGCTTATGCATGCAAATACATTTTTGTTGTTGTTGTTTTATTAAATAAATAATTATTGTATTTATTTCTTGTTTTAAAATACTGCTTTCATGTTTTGATCGAAAAATCTGTGATATATATTTTTAATATTTTTATTTTCATTCAAAAATATTTTCCTTAACACCTTATATGCCTACGATTATGACATGTTGCTGTGCATTTACTTTCTCTTCCGCATTTAAACGAATCACTCAAGTGAAAAAATAGTTTTTTAATGTCTGCGGTAGCTATGTATGTAAGTATTTCAGCGTCAGCCGGTGTTGTTATTGTTTACAAATGTAAATACACAAATTTACACAAACAATATTGTTTGATAAACCAGTGTTGAGTTTAGCCTCCAGCAGATCGAAATGTCTAAAAATAAACGAAAAGTTCGTTGAAGTCACGTTCGCCGATACGTTTACTGATAAACCTAAACAGCAACATACACACGTATATTTACGTAAATATATATAGTCGTTGTTAGTGTATGCAAGTGAACAGCTGATTAGCTTGGACCACAAACTGGTGGCTATTTTGTAAGCAGCATATCGGCGTCTAACAGTGCATACAAGCTCGCGTACAAATATACTATAAATACGTACACGTACATTGCAGTCTTGTAACGGTGCAGTAACTGTTTGTTTTTATTGCCGTTGAATTCGCCTCAAACCTGTTCTTCATATATGCATACACACATACATATGTATATTGACTTTGATAGTATGAAAGTTACGTTCGAACGCTCAGTTGGGGTTGAGATTAAATTTTTTACTCGCCACTGTAGCCCGGCATTAACATTTACGTCAACCGCACTGCATCTCATTTTGGGCAGATGTATTTTAACCCAACTGAACTGTTAAGAAGCTCAAGCACGTAGGCCATTTAGCTATATTTGGACAAATGGTCAGAAATTTTTATTCAAATTTAATATTCATGAATTTGTGAATGCCATTAATTACTGATTTGAGATTTTTGAATTTAAATAAATTCTAAGAAATTGATAAGAGAAAATGTGGGAAACGGAAATACTCAATATTTAAATACACAACGCTTTTCATAAATATTCTCATCATCCTTCGATTATTAAAACTCAATAAAAATTAAATAAATAAAAAAAAATAATAATAATAATAAATAAAACGAAAAAAGTGATATTAAATCTGAAATGAAAAGTAACAAAAGATAATATAATAACATAAAAAAGAATTCAAAAACATTCAAAAAACAATAAATAAAATAAAAAATATCAAAGAAAATGGGATTAAATGATACTGATCATAGAGATCTGAAACTTTGAAGATGTGTTGAGCGTATGACATATTGACCGAATAACAAACGATTTTCTGGGAAGTGCACCTGGGATTGGCATGTTCAAAATATTTTTATTTATCGTTTGATTTTCAAAGGAGGTAGATTCCGGCCTAAAATATCACTGGGATTACGTTTTCTTAGCATAGCAACAACCTTTTAAAAAAATTAGACACATTTTTGGCCTGATTACCATTGGGAATACATTTCTTCCTAGAAGTGATACTCCTTAATAATCCATTTATCGGTCTTCATAATTTGTGTATTTTAATTTAATAGAAGTACAAAAATAAAGTGTTCGTTGACTGGATGTACCAATGGATATAAAAAAAATTTGTAGCATATAGATTTTTATTGCAAATTATCAGCAACAAGTTCAAAATTATTTGATGACGTCAACGAAGAAAATTGTTATTGACGTACTTTGTTTTAATGATGTTCAAAAATTTACCTATATCCGTTCCACGTATAAAAATTAGGGAAGAGTTCTACTTATTTTTCATATTTACTTAAGCTTTAAACCCCGAAATTATAATAAAAATTTTTACAAAAATGTCATATAATAATTTATGTGTTACTATAAATTAAATATATTAAAAAATAAATGTCTATGCGGACGAAGACGCTGATAAACAGTAGTATTAAAAAAATAATTAAAACAAAATAAAAAACCTTTAGTGAATTAGAGTCAACTTTCTGTGAATAATTTAAAACAGCTTTCCAAAGAAGTGGTAGATACTGAAACAGTTTGTGACTTGTCTTGTTACGGCTTGATTGGGAGATCTTTATGCACCGCTTGTAGAAACAAACCCCGCAAGTTTGGTTTTGTTTTCTAACAACCTTATTCCAATTATTTTTTTTAATTTTCCTTATTGAAACATCTTTTCAGTAACGTAAATGTATTTTACAAGACCATATAACACCTTGATATGCAATTAAATAATTAAGTTTGCTTTAATTCAAAATTTTTATTAAATGTACTTACATTCTATGTATGAATGTATAAAAGTATATTTTTCCACAAAATTTTATTACAACACTCTTTCTTTATTGTTCGGAAAATCCTGCTTAATAATTTAGAAGTTTACTCAGACAAACCCACAGCGTGTATAAAATAAACTAAATATTTTACAAAATTTCGGTTGTTTATATATTTTTTTTCATTATATTGCAAACGAACGCTTTGAACTAA
>JAWMAG010000029.1:5940000-5960000 GCA_037013455.1 Ceratitis rosa
TTTGGCTGTCTGGGTCACTTTTAAATCGTGCAAACCATTTTTGGCACGTTCGTTCGGCTAAAGCATGGTCACCATAAACGTCGAGTAAAATACGATGGCTCTCGGTAGCACTTTTCTTCATGTTAAAGTAATGAAGAAGAACTCCCCGTAAAAACACTTTATCTGATACAAATTTCGAATGAATGAAACAAATTGTTGTTTACGCCAAAACAAATGACATCTACTGAAAACGACGCGAAATGACAGTACCTTTGAAATGAATATAGCCACAGATGAACACGACGTGAAATAATACTAGTAGAGCCCTCTCTTAGAAAACCGCACGAATTAATGCATACACCCAATAATATAAAATGAAATAAAAGAAAATAAATAAAATAAAATAAAATAATATAAAACAAAATAAATTAAAATAAAATAAAATAATTTTTTTTTGCAGGTGAGGAAAAGAAAAATGCCTTCTGCATCATCATTGTGTCGTCACATCAATGGTATGTGCCACTTGCAGGTCACTAGAAAACTCTTCTGTAGGGAACCATCGCCCACCCTCGAACCGCTTTCGCATTACTTCAGGGTGGCGTTCCATTTTTCTCATAGTGAGATTACATCTCGGCACCTGCGCATTTCCTGAAGTATCGGTGACCGGACAGCATCTGGGTAATGTAGTAGTCTACTTTCCCGAATTTCCTAGTTGTCCATATTCTGACGTCTGCTATTAATCTGGCCGTCCATCGGGTTTGCCACTGGTTCAGGGTTTCTTTCCTTATGTCCTCTTTGTTTGTATTGAGAGTGCATCTTTGGTTCCTCAATTTTTTGAGCGTCCAGTTTCTTTTCTTTCCGGCCGCCAATGGATCAATGGGAACGCTTCCGCTTATTACAGCTATAGCTTCCCCTGATACTGTACGGTATGCCGACGCTATCTTCAAAGCCTGCCCATGCGGTATACTTTGGCCAGTACCATTCGCCTATTATTCTTCTTGAGGGAGTCCGCCCACAGCTCAGCTCCTTAGAGTAAGATATTAAGGGTTGCCGCCATGATGATGATTTTTCTAGAGTTGGACCTCCTGCGTTAGCCATTAGTCTACTAAGCTGGGAAGTGACTTTGTTGAAGGCTTTCTCTGCGGCATGCTGGATTTGTGCCGAGTACCTCAAGCAAGGTCTAGTTTTACATCCAGATAGTTAACAACTCTTCTTGACCTCAGCGCATCCGCGATTGTGTGCATGTCTATTTCCAGAGGTATTTGTTTCATCGTTAAAAGCAGCAACTCGGTTTTTTCTCTTGCGAGTTTGAGACCGCGTTGGTCAAGCCACATTTTTGTTCTTATCATTACTCGATTTAACTTTCCGCGTGTGTCTTCCGTATCGCGCGCGATAATTATAGCGGCAATGTCGTCAGCCTATCCCACAAGATATGTGCTATTAGGCATCTCAAGGTGTAATATGCCGTCGTAGCTGACGTTCCAGAGGTCTGGCCCGAGGATAGAGCCCTCCACTGCTAAGGTAGCTCCTCATCATTAGGCTGATATACCGGGGGATGGAAAATTTGTTCTCGAAGGCTTCAAACATATCCTTCCGCTGTGCACCATTGAAGTCATTTCGAACGTTCAGTGTGGCTAGTAGGACTATTTGCTTGTGAAATCATTGTTGAGCCTTTTCAACGCTTTTAACTACTTTCTCGTTTGCTCCCAGTGTTGATCTACCGGGCTTAAAACCGTATTGATTTTTTGAAAGCCCTAAAGCACTAGCAATAGGTGCTTCTAGTTTCAGTTTTAGCAGTCTTTCAAGAAGCTTTACAGCATGCAGAGAGGGCGGTAAGCCGATGGATTATCTGAGTTTTCTTTCCCCTTACTAATGAGCTCTAGCTGCGGTCTTTTCCAGATTTCTGGGAATAGGGTTCTTTTCAGGAAGGCATTAAACATATTTAGAAGTAAATTAGGCCGTTCTAGGGCAATAACTTTCAGTACTTCGGCGGGTATGCCATCGGGTCCTGGTGATATATTTCGCTTAAGCTTACTTGCCGCTATTTGTAGCTCTTCGGTAGTAAAACAAGGTGTTTCTATAGGGAGGTTCTCCAGTATTGCTTGTTCTTCCGGTATCTCATGTGCTGGAAATAAGGCCTTAACAATCTGATCCATTTTATGACCGGTAAATTCTGGGGGTGGTCTTAGCGCAGAGTTTTCTCATCACTACTTTGTACCCTAGCCCCCTACGATCCCTATTTAGGTCGTTACGTAGCTCTTCCCACTTTTCTCTTTTACTAATCTCGATAGTACGAGTGAGTTCTTTTTTCGCAGCGTGGTACAGTTCCATTTCTGTAGCTGCGTTGCCTCTTGGTCTGTTGCTTGCATAGGCCCGCCGAAAGCGAAGACACATTTTCCTTAGTTGCGCTATACTCTCAGTCCACCAGTACACTGCTCGTTTTTGCCTCCTATTCGTGGCTTTTGGCATACTCTTATTACACGCTCGAGTTATTCTTCTTTGCGTTTTCCGAGTTGTTCTCTACGATGGCTTGTTTATCAATTTCGGATAGTAGTAAGCTCGTGTTTAGCTTTGAAGCATTCCATTTGAGGAGGGAGCTATGACTACTATTTTGAGAAGGTCGGGCATAAGATTCTGTTGTGAAGGTTATGTACTGATGATCACTGCCAGTATAGTCCTCCAGCACTTCCCAGCCTATTACCATGCCTGCTAAGCGCTCCGATGCCATTGTTATATCGGGTGTTATTTCTTCGTATTCTGGTCGTCTGAAAGTCGTTGCTATTCCGGTCGTGCAGCCATCTCTAGAATTCGTTTGCCTCTGGAGTCGGTGCTCTGCATACCACATTCGACTGCTTTAGAGTTAAAATCTCCCCCGATTAACATTTGTCCTTCTGTCTCACGAGCAGCGTCCTCTATGCAGTCCAGTTTGATTTGAAAGTCGTGGATGTTATCGCTAGGTGTTAGGTAGCTGCTAAAAATAGTATAGAGGGCACATTTGGTCCAGACGAAACCAATTCCGTTCCCGCTTGCTGTGGTGTGGAGTTTGCTGTTAGGGGGAAACCCCATCGCAGCAGTGCCACTGCTATCCTCTAGCCACGATCCACTTTCCTTCTATTTATATTGTTCACTGATGACAAGACATCGTAGTGGCTCTCTCTTGTCATTTGTGTCAGTAGTGCATCCGCAGTTTTGCAACTATGCATGTTGGCTTGCAGAGCTTTCAAGTCCTTGAGTAGCTCTTGTATACCGTGCACTTCTTGGAACCCGGTACGTAATCTGTCTGTTCATATTTTGCCTCCTTACATAAGCAGCAGTAACCCCCCAACGGCTGTTTCCTGCTTGGTCACACTTTATGCATATTCCTTGTTGCTTTCTGTCAGGTCCTTTACAGTCCCAGGTTGAATGCCCGGGCCCGAAACAGCGAAAGCATATCTTCGTACTTTCTTTAAGCCGTAGCCTACAGTTGATCCAAACGATTTTAATACGAGCCTGCTTTATTAATTTATCGGCTTCTTCACTCGATAAGGTTACATATGCTCTTACTTGCTCCCTACTGTTGGGTACTGAGATATTGATGTACTGACTCCAGGATTTCTTCTTTTGTTGTTAAGGAATCGATATCTCTGATCTCCACTGTAGCTTTTGTCTTTAGGTCAGCTACTGATGCGGATTCCTTTAGAGTGCTCTTAAGAGTCTCACAGAAATTTTTGTTAGCTGTCTGTCCTTTTTCTAATTCTAAGAGAATGGCGCCCGTTCTTGTTTTCCGTATTCTACGTGTCTTGACTACGTTTTCATCTGGTTTTATTTCCGCCTTGATATTTCGGAGAACTTTGCATAGCTTCTTCCACCTGCAGGCTTAATGACTACCGTCTCTGATAGCCTCTTGGTCCTAGTTTTGGGTTTAGCCTTTAGTTCGATGTTGATGACGGTTGTTTATTGGCATAGGGTTTTTTATCTTCTTTGTTGTTACGGTCTTCAATTGCTCGGATTCTTCATTACGTGGTCGTCCAGTGGGCCTCGATTCGACCGGACTTGTCGCGCGGCGTTTCGAGGAGGTCGATGCGGGGGCTTGTACTAAGTTATTCTTCTCTATAGCAATAGAGATAGCTATTTTTTCCTTCTCAGCCATTGCCCAGTTTCGTTTGTAGCTTTTGATTATATCAAAAAGCTCGTCCAACTGCGCTGCTCCGTTTTTGACATCAAGGCTAACATTTTTTTGTTTGGAATTAGCCCGGGGGTTGTTTTCTTACTCGTATTTGTATAAATGCATACCATTTGGGGATTTATGAGTAACGGGTTTCGTTGCAGTTTCCCACGTCGCTCTGTTGCCTCCCTCTCATGGGTAGGTATTTCCTTGAGGCAGCCCCTTGGAGGTTGAGGATGCTTATTTCGAGACGGCATCTATTCACCTCGTCACCGGAGCTTCATAGGGCCTCTTTGGACCTTTTTAGCCGAGCCCTCTTCTCCAGTCGCTCTTGGTCACGGGCTGCTTATTGGCTATCCGCAGCTAGCCCAAAACTAAAATTTTGGCCGTCCACAGCCTGCCACGCTGTGGCCCCAGGCGGCCTGAGCACAGCCGTAAATAAAACAATATAAAATGAAATAAATTGAAATAAAACAAAATAAAATAAAATAAAAAAAAATATGATAAATAAAAAAAAAATAAAAAAATAAAATAAAATAAAATAAAATAAATAACGAAAAATTAAAATAAATAAAAGAAAACAAAATACACTAAATAAAAATGAATTAATTTAATTTAGAATAAAATAAAACGAAATAAAATAAAATAAATAAAATAAAATAAAATGAAACAAAATAAAATAAAAAAAAATTAATTAATTCAATTTAGAATAGAATAAAATAAATAAAATAAAATAAAATAAAAAAAAATATGATAAATAAAAAAAAATAAAAAAATAAACTAAAAAAAATAAAATAAAATAAAATAAAATAAAATAAAATAAAATAAAATAAAATAAAATAAAATAAAATGAAATGAAATGAAATGGAATGAAATGAAATGAAATGAAATGAAATGAAATGAAATAAAATAAAATAAAATAAAATAAAATAAAATAAAATAAAATAAAATAAAATAAAATAAAATAAAATAAAATAAAATAAAATAAAATAAAATAAAATAAAATAAAATAAAATAAAATAAAATAAAATAAAATAAAATAAAATAAAATAAAATAAAATAAAATAAAATAAAATAAAATAAAATAAAATAAAATAAAATAAAATAAACTAAAATAAAATAAAATAAAATAAAATAAATTAAAATAAAATAAAATAAAATAAAATAAAATAAAATAAAATAAAAAAATTAATTAATTTAATTTATTATAGAATAAAATGAAATAAAATAAATTAATAAATTACAATAAATAAATTAAAATAAATGGAATAATGAATTGAATAATACAACAATAGATTACATAGCTGATGTTGGCGTACTTGTGGAGCATTCGCCAGTTAAGTCAGGATCCGTTGGTTCGATCACTGCCATAAGAAGTCTGATGAGGAGGTGTGGTGATCTCCGAAACAGCTGTCCCTTCTACTATTTTTTTGTTGTATAACAAAAATATTCAATTCATACAAACAAACCATACCTTTAGCGCACTAAAAACTTATAATAGAATACAGTAAAGTTGAGCAACTAGTTCCTCAAGTATAATAAATTCTTGCAAAATTCTTTAAATCTAGGCTCTCTCTCTCTCACATGCAGCAATAAAGGAGGTCACAAATTTAGTAACATTAAATGTGTGTTTTCAAGGTTTTTCACCAGTTAAAAATACCAAAACTAAAGCTACAAAGTTTGAAATATCCATTACTGACAAAATCGACTGGTGGAGGATAAAAGCTACGCACAAAAAAGTGAACATCTAATTGGTACCACATACGTGATTTTATTTCGTAGCACAAAAACAATAACAACAACAATTTGTTCTCCTGCGTGACTGTTTGTCAATTTCCAATGACCCAATCACTCGTCCCAAGCAGCCGACACTATGCAAGCTGTTTCGTGTTGGTATTAGCTTGTAGTGTTGCCGCTTGAAAATCGCCTAAGGTCCTTAGGCTTCAATGGATGAGCTAAAATGGATTGATACACAAGCGTTGAACAGCAAACATATTGCGGCATTATTTCCTAGTTCGAGCTGCTAGTGTTGTCCGAGACTCAGAGTGGAAGGATGCAAAAGCACGAGTATGTGTACCTACATCTATGATTTTAAGCGTTTAGTCGGTGCGTATGTATGTATGCATAGCTTAAAAAAGTTAACACTTGCGGAATTTTTATGGAATGTTTCGGGTACTCTGTGAATAAATTGATTCTCGTTGTGGATATTTGGCGTCGGCGATGGATATGTATGTTTATGTCTACATGTTACCAAATTTTTTAATAAAGCGATGACGATGCTTTAGATGTATATATACTTGTTGGCGTCTACCTAGAGGATTTCAGCTCAATCATCAACATTCATATGCTGTAGCCTAGTGAAATTTACTCACGCTTTCATTAAAAGAGTTGCACTTGGTCTTGCGGTACAAATAATAAACATTGAGTATTACTGTGTGTGAGTGCGTAATGCTATTAAAAATTTGCTTCGCATATGGCTGGGTAATTGTTAGGTGGTGAGTTACTCACCCATAAAGCCCAAAAGGGAAAAAATCGTTACTTTAAAAAGTATTAATTCGAACAAAAAAAATTGATAACGTTTGAAAGTGGGCGCAAAAACATCTATGGAAACTTAATACTCGTTTAATGTGGAATTCACAAATAGACCGTCAGATCACTTACATTTTCTCCAGAAATCGCTATTAAATAGAAAAGGATCTTTTGAAGATAAATGCTACAAATAAAATATGTAGACAACCTCAAATAAATTAAAAGATGAACGTAACACAATTTCATTTCATTTTCATATACCCATTAAAAAAATGCTCAACTTGCATTTGTTATCTTAAAGCAACGTTTGCATCATATAAATTCGTTAAAACTTTCAGAACAAACACCCCCAAAAAGAATTCAAAATGAGCAGAACTTTCTAGTTTTGCATAAATTTCAGTCAGGAATCCTTTTGCAATGTGTATTTTTAATACAATTTTTAAACAGCATTGGAATTTCTTAAGGTACGAAAGAATAAATAAAGATAGTATAAGGAATCTAAATTAAAAAAAAAAAATAAATAAAATAAAATTATATAAAATAGAATAAAATAAAATAAAGTAAAATAAACTAAAATAAAATAAAATAAAATAAACCTTAATAAAATTAAATTAAATAAACTATAATAAAATAAAGTAAAATAATATATAATAAAATAAAATAATATAAAATAAAATAGAATAAAATAAAATAAAATATTATAAAAAAATTTAAAATATAAAAACGGAATATAAAATAAAGTAAAGTAAAATGAAATAAAATGAATTAAAATAATTTTTTTTATGGGCAAGGAGAAGAAAAATACCTTGCGCATTATTATTGTTTCGTCACATCAATGGTATGAGCCAACGTACAAGTCGAAAGCACCGTCGCCTACCTTCAAACTGCTATCGCATTACTTCAGGCTGGTGTTCGATTTTTCGCATAGTGAGATTACATCTTTCGCTTTTTCAGTCGTAGTACATTTTCTGTGAATTCCTTCACGCTAACCCAATTTACCACGCTTTGTAGCATAATTGAGGCAATATTCTCTACACTTAGTTCTGCAATTGTGTTCTCAGGTCTGATTCCTTCGTTCTGCCAGCAAGACAATTTGAAGATTATATATTTGGCGTCATCTTCGTTGGCATCATTATACATAGATGCATGACTGATCTACAACTTTCCCTAATACCGGACAGGATCTGTAGTAGTCTACTTCTCCAAATTCCCTAATACTCCATACTCTGAGGTTTGTTATTAATCTGGCCATCCAACACACACAGTTTTCTACTTCCCAGCGGTTTGCCACCTGTTGAGGGTTTCTTTCCTTATGTCCTCTCTGTTTTTATTGACAATCCATCATTGGTTCCTCATTTAGAGTGCTCAGTTTCCTTTTTTTTCACCAATTGGAAGTTATAGCTTCACCTGATACTGTGCGATGTGTCGACGCTACGCTGCTTTGCGCTATACTTTGGCCAGTGCTATTCGCCTATTGTGTTTCTAAAGTGAGTCCACCCATCATAAGCTACTTTTTTCTTAAGTCGGTCCTCCTACGTTAGCCCTCAGTCTACTAAGATGAGAAGTGACTTTGGAGGCTTTAATTGTAGCGTGCTGGATTTGAGCCTAGGAACACAGTATAGGGTCTAGTTAACAACTCTTTTGAATCTCAAAAACCTAATAAATAAAATATTATTATTTTTTTTACAAAAGTTGATGTAAAGTTAATATAAAATGTCATGCAACAATTTAAAACCAACAAGTTTGATGGTTATCCAGTGATGATGAAGATGTGCCAAACGCCAAATAGTCACACTAAGCAGCTACAATATATGTTTGTATTCACAAAAACAAAAATTTCGTCTTAGTAGTTAATTTGTCAACGACAATTTCAAACTCAACAATAAAATTGTTAAGAGTTTTTTTTGAACGCAAAAAGTTCAACGTAAATTTGTTGCTCATCCACATATTCTCTGAGCTTATAGTCAATATAAGTATGTGTATGTGTTTTCTGTGTTTTCATAGTTGTGTTTGTGCGTGCATATGTAATTACTTGCCATGCCAAACCAACCGCATTGATATCGAAGCAGGAAATTATCGGCCAACTTGCCGCAATTCACTCACATTTACTTTTATTATATCTAACATGTAGTATATGTGTGTACATATAAGTACGTATATGTGCATAATTTTCAGCAAAACAAGTATAGAAGGCGGAAAATTTTTGGCGCCAACGAACAATACTTCACCAGCAGGAAATACAATATTTACAGCTTTTCACCGTTAAACTCATTTGAGCGAAATAAAAATTTGTCTGTTGTTCTTGTTGACTGAGTAACTGACGGACGGGCGAAATGACTGTTGGTTGGTGGTAGTTTTGGTGTTGTGTTGACGTTTCTGCGACATGCAATGTTGTGCGGCAGCAACAAGCACAACAAAAAGGCATTTAAAACATGATAAACGCGTGACAGTGACACCAAAAAGCAAATTTTAATGAGTTAACGGACAGGCGGATGGACATGGAAATGACGAGCAAATAATTTGTTTTTCATTAGTATGTAAAAAAACATACATACATACATACGTGCATTAACATGTAAGTCTCGCTTTGTTAGTTGCAGGCGCGTAAAGAGATTATAATCACTTTTATATGGTTCAATTATAAAAGTTTCAAAGTAAGTCAAGGTCTTGAAGGATAATTGCGAATATAATTCCATTGTGGTTATAGTATTCTGTTTAATAACTAAAACACATTATGTATTTACTTATGTCCGCAGTACACGTTCATATTTATATCAAAGATCGAATTTGCTTTTTGTGTGTTTTGCTTTTTCTATTTTTTTTAGATTTTAAATGCGTATATTTGAATTTTTTTCTAAAAAATTGTGTATATTATTTTGTTTAAATATTTATCAAGTTGAATTTTTATAGAATTGAAAATTCATTTGAAAAATTTTCTATATAATTTTTTTGATATCCTTAGCATACAATTTACGTTATCAACACGTTAGAATTGAATTTCAAAAACAGGTGGCAGCTATTGTCAAAAATTTGTCCACTATAAATCTCAGATAAAACTGTGCAATTCTACAAATATAACATAATAAATCATTTATTTTAGAAGCTGTTTGAATTTAAAATTTGTGATTGAACTGTTCAAAAATATTTTTTTTTTGTACTGCAAACTGTGATATTTAGTAAAGCATTAAAACTTTATGAAGTATTTTTTTATGGAAGAATGAATTTTACACCCTTAGCTCTCTTAAATTTTTTCACTTTGAAACTTAGCGTCTAATTTTATTTTGTCATATCAGATTTTATTTCGAAACTTTAAGTAGGTGACAAATTTGCTTAAAAATATTTTAATGCAAGCATTCAGAGCTCTATAGTTTCAGAAAAATATTGTAATTACGTATTATAAATATACACATTGTTTGTATATATTTCGTTATTTTATGAAGCAAATTTTTTTAGAGTTGGCAACCGTACTTAGATTTTTTTCAAATTTTTGTATTCTTTAGGCTTGTTTACTTTATTATCTCCTTTTTTAATCTATAAATTTGGCATTTAATAAATGTTTTTTGTACATGTGATAACCATATATATATAATTGGCGTTTTGGAACCGCTGAAGCGATTTTCGGCCGAGCTCCTCCCCCAATTTGTGGTTTTGCGTCTTGATGTTTTTCCAACAAATGGAGTGACCTACAGTTTATACTAAGCCACCTCCGAACGGCTGATGGTTTTTTTGCGAGGAGCCTTTATTTCACAAATTCGGAGGGGTGGACATTCCCAGCCGAGGGGAGACCGCAATTAGAAAATTTGACTTAATTTTTTATTTAAAAAATTTTCTATAACTTTTGGATGTTTGTCATGCGAGGATTGAATTGATTGAACCAGAGCCTACCGAATGTCAATACGCAATGCTAACCACTCGGGTACCGCGGGCGCCATAAAAATCATATACACTATTTTGCTTTGAATTATGCGTATGATTCTTACAAGGTAAATTTTTTTATGATTTTTTTTTGACAATTTTAATAAAAAGATTAATAATTCAAATAGACAACTCTTTCGGACACATATTTTCAGCTAGCCCTTGGTAAATTGCTTTAATTTTTATGCATATTTTATTAATTTGTTTGTTATAATTTTTTTTACCTAATTTTTTTATAATTTGGCAACCCTACACTTATATATTATTTAGATAGCCGGCAATCCTACTAATTTTTGTTTTAGTTTAATATCCATAATTCAAACTTTTTCAAATAGGTGGCAACCTTATAATTTATTCTGACTTGAAATTAATTGGTCTTCACTAGAAAAATACAACAACAAAAAATAATTGGATGTACCTACCTTTATACTAACTATTTAATAGATTTATTTGTTTGTGAACCCATTATTTTACATTTAAATTGTTTTTGTTTATTTATTTTTTATTTTTTATTGTTTTAAGAATATTTCTAACTGCGTGTTTTATTAAATTACTTAATTCTTTAAACATATTCCGATAATTTGTTTACATCATAAATTTTTCTGCAAAAAAATTGTGTTCATTTGGCAGCCCTATTACCAAATAATGTAAATTATAAGCGTTGTTTGTTTTGTTAGCGTATTAAAATATAAAGCTTACTAAAAGAAGGCTCATAATAAATAATGAATAACCAAAATATAAAAACTAATGAATAATTAACAATGAATATTTAATAATAAATAATGAATAATAAATAATGAATAATAAATAATGAATAATTACTAATAAATATTTAATTAAAAATAATAATAAAACAGCAGTTGGCAATAATATAAATTTGTTTGTCTTAAATTAATCGAGAGCATCTATGAACGATTCACAGAAACAATACAAATCCACTCAAACATTTTTATTGTGAGAAAATTTAAGTGATCTCAAAAATTTTATTTAAAAAAAAGTTAAAATACGTGGCAACTCTGTTAAAATTAGTTATTTTTGTACGCCTTCATATAAATACTACATTATCTTTTCGTATTAAAATAAGCGATTGATTTAATTGTTTAACAATTTTTACATAGGTGGCAACACTACTAACTTTTTTTTTCTGAATTTTAAGCTTTTTTAAGTCTGGTGGCTAGTTCTGCGAGTATATCAACATAACAAAATAGAAATTGTTTATTCATCAATTACAATATTTAATTTAATTTTATTTATTAAATATTTTCAAGCAAATCGCAAACTATTTAAGTTTTTTACGCACTAAAAAATTTTCGAATTGTTTTATTTTTTATTCATTAAGTGTATGTGTGTATGTGAGCTTTACCATCTATTGGTGCTGCTCTGCGGCCATTTCTTACTATAGTTGAGAGAGTCAGATATTTTAACTATTTTACTTTTACAGCAGTCTTTATAGGATAATTGCTAATTTATCTACAAAACGACAAGAGCATAGATTTCTGCAGTTCACTAGTAGTGAGTCCATAGCACTTGTGCTTTCACATGAAAATATTTTGAATTGTCTGAGTTCAATGCCTTAAACAGCTATAATTATTAGTAATAACCATTTTCTATTATTATAATTAATTTATTAATTGATTTTTTTTATAATTCTAGATCGCTCTCTCTCTTTATCTCTCTGCATATGCGAATTTAATTTCGTTAATACTTTAATGAGTTTTTGCAAAATTATTGCAGATTTACCTAACAAACAAACATATTTATTTGAGTTGAATTTACATTGAAAATTCTTTAAAGTAGATGAAGCATAAGTAACTATTCAATGTGTAATTCTATAAGTTTTTGTTTATTTTCTACTCCTTTATTTAACACAGAATATTCTTTTTGTGTTCTTTATTTCCGCTTGTTTGTATTAAATCGTAAGTGCTGTGTGTGTGAAAATTTGATTCAGATTTTTAAATATCGGAAGAATATTTTCAGTCATAAATGATAGCTTAAAATAAGTTTTATGCTTTACAATTGCTTGGCTTTGATTTCATTATCAATTTTGATTTGATTAAGATTTATTGAGGAAAAAATTTGTTTTCATTTTATTTTATGTAGGCAGCAGCATTGTGGATTGGCATTAAATTTCAACAAATTTTGCTTGTTATATATATACGCATATATATAATACGTTTAAACAGTCAAACATATTATATACTTAGAAACAATAGTCCATCAATCAAAAGATTAGTCTCGTAATTTACTGTAATATATTATTAATAATATACAGCTGTAAATGTGCCACTGATGGATGAAGACGTATTGTTATGTATACACATATGTGAATGAATTTTAAATAAAGGTAATTTATGCTTAAATTATTTTAAGTGCAGCATTTTTTTACATTTCATTTAAGAATATTAGAGAAAAATAAGCATCATTTACACATGTTATTCCTAACACTACTTTTAACAAAAACCTAAATTTAAATATACTACATTTTTCAGCTTGCCAAAAAACATTGCATACTTTTAGGCGCACTTTAAAATGTTTGTTATCTACATTTTTATTATTGCCTCTGGTCAATTTCATTTTGTCCTCTTATTGTTATCAGCATTGTTACTTAAGCGTACATATTTACATATTTACAAATAAATACATTTACAACCATTAGGCAAATCTCTAGAGCTTATCGCAATGTGTTTGCATTAAATTTTTATCGCTTTCATTGAATATAAATTTCAACTACATTTTGCTGATGATTTTGATTTGATTATCGCTTTTTTTTTTGGTTGGCTGGCTGATGATGCTAGGATAGGTATGTATTTACTATTACGTTTTTGTATGTTTGTGTGTTTGGGTGTTTATGTGTTCGTGTTCGTGTGTGCAATTTGGCGGCCGGCCAGCATAAGCAGTCGTGGCCGAGTGGTTAAGGCGTCTGACTCGAAATCAGATTCCCTCTGGGAGCGTAGGTTCGAATCCTACCGGCTGCGAGACTATTTTTTGTTCTTTTTTATAATTTTGAAATTTTATTTTTAATTCTTTCAAGAAATCACCCAAATCTTATATATACCTATTATATTTATTATATTTGCTTAATTTTTTTTTTTACTTTTAAACTATTTGTTATTTTATTTTATTTAATTTTATATTAATAACTTAATTTAATTAATCATTTTTATTTTATTTCATTTTTTGCATTTCATTTTATTTAATTTAATTTATTTTAATTTAATTTGTTTATTTTACTTAATTTTATTGTATTTCATATTAATTTTACTTCATTTAATATTTTTGATTTAATTTTATATTATTTTTTTTATTTTACTTCATTTTATTATTTCATTTTACTCTATTTTATTTCGTTTTATTTTATTTTGTTTTATTTTTTATTATTTTATTTTAGTTTCTTATTTTATTTTAACTTAATTTATATTATTTTAATTTATTTTTTATTTTATATTGCATTATTTTATTTTACTTTTTCTATTTTAGTTCATTTAAAATTTTGTTTGATTTTGTTTTATATTTGTTAAGTTTATTTTACTTTATTTTATTTTAATTATTTTATTTTCCTTAAGTTTATTTTATTTTATTTTATTTCATTTAGTTTATTTTATTTTATTTCTCTTTATTTTACTTAATTTTATTTAGTTATTTTATTTTATTTTTTTTTAATTTAAATTTTTTATTTAGTTTTTATTTTTAAGTTTTAATTTAATTTTAGTTTAGTTTAATTAGTTTAATTTAACTTAATTTAATTTTATTTTAGTTTTTTATTTTGTTTTTTCCTATTTTAGTTTATTTTTTCTATTTAATGTAATTTTATTTAAATTAATTTTATTTTTTTTTATTTCATTTGAGATTATATTATTTTAATTAGTTTTATTTTACCTTTTTAATTTATTTGATGTATTTATATTTTACTTTTGAATTTGTTTTTTACTAAATTAATTTTATTTCGTTTTATTTTATTTTATATTTTTTCAGTTAATTTTTTTCGCATAGATTTTGTGTTTTTTTTTTTAAATAAAAAAAGCTAATTTGTGTTTTTCTAAGTATCGATATATATTGTAGAAAGCTACTCACAAGTTTTGGTTAGTAAAGCCAAATTCCAACTGTCAAACACACCGAAGATTTTTTTATTCATAATAATTAAACACAAAATGCCTTCAACTCAGCGGGCAGGCTGGCTGTAGAGTCGGGAAAAATATCGAGTGAAAGTGACGCGTCGAGACATTTGCGCAAAAACTTTTAATTGAATGTAAATAGCTGTAAGAACTCGAGCAGTGCATTCGTCCGTTGCTGTTGCCGAAGGAATTAGACAAACTCTTCCCTTTTGGCGAATTTTCGGCAACGAAACTTTAGCTGGCAGGCGCTAATGAAAGTTACGCGTGTGAATGACAGTGAGCAAGTTCGTTTTTGTTCAATGAAAATCGCAGCGAATGCCTGCAGATTTGCACCGAAAATAGTTGCAGGAAAGAGTGTTTTTTTTTTAGCTGGCAACAATAAATATTTGTAATTGGCTTTGTATTTGTAGTTGACCAATAACTTCACATCACTGACGTATTAATTGCTTATTACGCTTACGAAACCATTAAATTGGCAATGAGTCGTAGGCGTTGACATTTTGCAGTTTTTTTTTTTGGAAAATTGTGCTTATTTGGTCAGATTTATAATATGTGAAAGGATTTTTTTTTCGAATAACTGATTAATTGGTCGCACAGATCTTGAAAGGTGCGTCGTGTGCATCCGGGAAGTGGACTAATTACCGATATTTTCGAAATAATTTTATTTACAGTTCGATTTGCTTGAGATTTGAATACAAAAATTGAATCCGTTTATTTCTTATAATTAATTCTAGTATATACCATTTGTGTATGTAAGAAATTGTCATAGTCATTTAAACGATTTTTGGCTGAGTTCCAGGTTAATAATCCTTATAGTTTTCCTTCAAAGAAAGAAAAAAGCGTTACCCCTGATAGAAAAACTGAAAACTTATTACATTAAAATGTTTGTATTGTTATTTAGGTGAGGTTAGAGCTGGTGTTTTCGTCACCCTTGTGATGCCACAAAAAGAAAAAAAAGAAAAAATGACCACTGCCATCCCACTATCCAACTTTATCTATTCTCTATTGAACCTTATTAGGTCCGTGACATTGACTTCGACTATCTTCCATAGACCATTCAGTAGTGGGGTTCCAAAACTTTGAAACCTAACACTGCACAAAATAGTACAGTCGCATATAAAACGGGTGATCGTTTCAGCTTCTGTAGTATCTCCTTATTCAATTCAAGCGAAAGAAAGCTTTTTGACTAATATTTGTAACACTAAAAATATATGTCATATGTACTCTCAAAAAATTAGTACATTAATGTCGATATAAAGGATTTTTGTATTCAAATTAAAAAAACGGCCCCAAAACCAATAATATACAATATGTATATGAGAATATTATAAAAAACTTAAAATAAAATTAATTTATTTGTTTAAAAACTATTCTGAGTCATCAAAGAATAATCTGTATTGAACTGCGCTTTAACCCAATAACTTTCTGAGCTCTATATGTCCTTCAGAAATCTTCAAAAATAACTCCGGAAAGCAATAAATACTTGCAAATGCCTGTACATTTGTTACTTCTTTCCAATTTGCAAAATCGTATGAGGTATTTTATTTTGATAACAATTATTGTGTAACTAAGGTAATTTATCAAGCTTTACATATGCCAGCGCAATATGTTGCATATTTTTAGGCTCTTCACAAAAGCTAAGTTTAACTTCTTTCATTGAGTTGCATTTTCTTGGTGAAAATAAAATCAAATTTCTTCGACTGGTTTAAAATATCTTAAATCACAAGTGTTTTTTTGTTTTTGTATATGTTCAAACGTAAAAAGCGGCATGAATTTCATGGCATCAGATATGCGTCGTACCTAAAAATAAGCCACCGGCAATTACCGCAAACAATGGAGGAGAAAAATACCCATATACACGTATACATACACGTATGTAAATATACAAACATACAAAAAATTTATATATGAATGCCAACGATCTGGCACTCGCTCCAACGAAATCCATTTACCTTAATTGCCTGTAGATGAGCGTAAATATTTATCTTTCACGCTTAAATGTGTAAGTGTGTGTGTACGAGTATGTATTTTATGTTCATCCAGCCTTTAGAATCAATTTGCGAATGTTTATGTGCCAATCCAATGGGAGAGTTCGATCAGGCAGGCCACTGTGCCTATTTGTTCTTCACGTATACTTAGCAACAAGCACACATAAAAATAAAGTAATTCACGTAACATCCATTCCATATACATATGTATATTTACGCACATACCTCCCCATATGTATGTGGCATGCGGCGTGTGACATGCAGTGTGTGGCATGTGGCATGTTCGTGTCAAGTCATGTGCATGTCGTGGTGTCAAATCAGCATTGCTTTGCATATTGTTGCTTCGAGTTGGCTGGCGGTTCTATAAAATTGGATTTGCAGCGATTTCCACGCACCTCAGCCTCATCAATTAAACTCAATGTGCTGTTTGTATGAGTGTGCGTATGTATGTATATACATATTGAAACCTGTACATGTCACTGATGATTGGCAGCCAGGGGAGGTGCAAAGTGATCTCAGCGTTGGTGGTGACTTTCATGAATTTTAAGTTGCCACAATAATGGTTATGCCTGAACGCATGCATTTTTGCCCGGAAATATATTTATGACTATTTGATTTCAATTACATATATATGAATATATATACATATACATATATATGCATTCAGCCGGATATACTCACATACTTTACTACAAATGGTTGTTTCGTGCTGTTTTTTCCTTCTTAAAATGAATGCTTAAGGCGTCGAATTAAACCCAAAAAAACTTCAGCGCCTTGAGGTAATCAGTTTTGCATTAACAATGACGATATCTAAAATTGGCTTATGGTTTTCATCATTTTTTTTTTGTTGTTGCAACGCAAAACCAAATTAGACGATTACTAAATTGCCAACAGCACAAAACATTTTTGAAAGTAATATATTTTGATTTTATATTCGATAATCCACAAGTTCTTGTTAAAAACAAGCAAAAGAGCCTTCTTTAGATTTGCCGAAGTCTTTATACCTTTTATGACCATATCAAATATACGGTATTTCATTTAAGGATTAAATATTGATTCACATATCTGGAAAATTATTTGCAGCCCCCATTTGATGAAGTTTTCCGATTTCGATGATTTATAATGACAATATATATTCATATCTACGATTTTAATTTTTCCTAGATGCTTTCAAAACTCCTTCAACCAATTTATATTTTTAAGTTCATTAATTTTCGACATATTTATTTTGAAAATTATTTATTATTAATTTTATTTAAATTTATGTTATTTTATTAAAATTTCTTTTATTTTTGATTCACTCAGAAGAAAGCTCCACTACAAGGAGTAAATAAATAAAACACAAATTTTTAATTAATAATCGTCTTCTAACCTCATCAAAGAAGTGTGTGAAAAGCAAACGGCAAAACAAAACAAGCCCCTGGAGTAAAGGAGTTAGTTGAGCTTTTGAAGCAAAGTTCGGCCTACGTTGCCATTACGTTTGCAGATTGAACACTTTTATTATAATTTAATTTATTTTAATTATAAATTTTATTTTGTTCTACTTTATTTTAATTTTCTATATTATTGTATTTTGTATTATTTTAGTTTATTTGTTTTTTTTGGGTTTTTAACATTTTTAATTTTATTTTGTTGTACTTTATTTTATTAGACTTTCCTTTTTTACTTAATTTTAAGCAAGTTTATTTAAATTAAATTTGTTTAATTAAATTTTTTTAAATTTGTTTATTGTACTTTATTTTACTATTTATAAGCTATTTTATTTTATTCTCTTTTTATTTTAGGTAATTGTAGTTTATTTTATTTTATTTTTGATTTCACTTTACTTATTTTAATTAATTTTTTTATTTTGTTTTTTAAATTACTATATTTTACTCTATATTTGTTTATTTTTAATTTATTTATTTTATTTGGTTTTATTTTATAAATTATTTAATTTATTACTTTATTTTGTTTGATTTTAATTAATTTTTCTATTTTTATCTTATTTTATTTTACATTAATATATTTTAATTTTTGTATCATTATATTTTGCTTTGATTCAGTTTATTTAGCTTTTTTGTATTTATAATATTTATTTTATTTTGCTTAATTTCACTTCATTTTATTTTTTATTGTATCTTATTCAATTTGGTTTTTAATTTCATCTTATTTTGTTACAATACTTTACTTTAGTTTTTTTATATTATATTATTAAATTATTTTGTTTTAATTTGTTTGATTTTTATTAAGTAATTTCTTATTGTTTTTATTTTAATTTTATTTTATATAACTATATTTTATTTTATTTTGATATTTTATATTACGATATTTTGCTTTTATATGGTTTAGTTTATTTTCCTTTTTTATTTTATCTAATTAGTTTTTTATCTTACTATATTTAATCTTATTTTTTATTTAAGTTTTTATATTTCAATTAATTCTTTATTATTTGATTTTACATATATTATTTTATACTAGTTATATTTAATAATTTTTGTTAATTACTATTTTCTCAATTCAGAATTTTTTTTATGTGAATGCACATAAAAAAAGTTTTATACAGTTTACCTTGTATATCCTTCAGTATTTTAAAATACAAAATTAACACAATCAAACACAATCAAAAGCCAAGTATCTACACGATTCTTAATTAACCGTACAATGCTGCGTAGTTCTAGCTACATGTGTCTCTTCATCTCCATATTACTCTCATCTCTACTTAATTCTCCTCCTATATATACTAAACACGTGTGTGTATCAAGAGAAACAGCCACCAGTTCACGCCTCTGGCAGCATGGGAACTTAGCATTTACTTAACCAACACCAACTCAGCTAAATGAATGTGTGTAGATTTTGATATCTCACATATACGAGTAAGTTATGTGTTGTATACAACTGTATGTTTGGCTTGGTGCTACGTCATGAAGTTGCTGCCATCAACAACAAATACAGCTGAAAGCTTTTCCTAAGCTTTAATAAATACCACTATTTAGCCCTCCTCATCATCCATCCCTCAACTTGTTAAGATTTTTGCATTCCCAATTGAAATCGCCAAGAGTCATTTGCATTAATCCTTCTTAAAACTTTGCTGTGTTTCTAACATTGCTTGTAGGTATTGGATTTTTAAGTCCTCCGCATATTTGTTTGTGAGTGTTTGAAACTTGAATCTAAGTCTTTTTGGCTCATCTGCATGTTTAGTGAACTCATGTAATCATAAGCACAACATGTGTGCATGGAAAAATATTCGGAAAACAATTAATATGGAGCTTTAAAAGTTTTGAATTTTCCAGGAAAATATTTTCGAATCGTGAAAAAATCCCAAAGGAGAAATTATTTTTATTTTTCTTTACT